>OY856414.1:115136200-115173700 GCA_963693085.1 Alisma plantago-aquatica
AGAATTTTCAAATAAAGTTATTGTAAAATGTTCAACTCTCTTTGATACACTGTATTTCGACATTGGACATAACATTTTTTCACTTAATGCCATCACTTTTAGAATATGGTTGTCCTCTCAAGGGCTTAGTGACAGAAGTGGGAAAGTAGCAAGCAAGCTTGTAATGCATCTGTAATGCTCCTAATATGTCAAGTTGTCCTCGTACTAAAATGGAAGTTAGAGATAGAGTGATGGATACAGTCTTGGAAGAGATGATCATGTCCAAGAAGGATGAAGTATGTTGGGTATCATCATACTCTAAGGTTATTATTGTGTTCCATAGGGTGTGATCCAAATAAAGTGTGTAAGGACATGACAAGGATTGTGCGAGTTGTGGGAATGGAAGGATAAATGGGTGTAGCGATTTGTACTATCTAGAGTATAGGAACATGCACATAACTCAAAACCAAGTGGTTAAAAAGGGGGTTTGTAGATTTATCTATGCGTAAGGATTGAGGGCATCACAACCATGAATAAGGGTGGAATAAAACCAAGTCAAGTCATTGTATTGTCTCCAAACAAACTATTAATACACTTTGATTTGATAACTTAGTTGACATTTTGATTTTGTCTTCAAATATTTTAAGTTCATTAGTTATTTTTATGCTAGCTAATTAATTAAGGAAATAAAAATTGACAAGTATTTTTATCAAAAAAATCCAATATAAGCATTCCATATAACTAGGCTTTCAAATACATTAAAGATAAAAATATAGATTACTTACAAACAATTATTCTTTTAATGATGTCAAAAATATTTTTTTGGATGAAAATAGTTTAAAATTTTGGGACAAAGTGTGATTACAAATATGGAAAAGCAATACATCAATACTCTAGAGAAAGAATGTAGAAGTAAAACAATTATAGATGAGTAAATATAGTGAGTGAAAAAAAGTAGTGAACACTAATTGGATATAGTGGTAGGTATGATTTGGGGATATGGGGAGGGGAGTAATATATTAACATTATATAAAAAATGAAGGAGTTTCCATAACAAAAAATGTCTTCTTCCACGTATCATCTTACGTTTTTTTCTACAACCAAAATTCTTGTTTGTCCCACTATCACATGACCAATTCCATTTCTAATTAATAAATTTGTAACAAATCGATGACCATATCATACGTAACAAAAATAATATTCATGAAAAAGTTTGAGTTCATTTATATAATTATATATCATACATTTATAATATCCCCCAATCTTTTTTAATATTTTAATCTTTTCCTTGATGAATGACTTACATGTTTTTAAACTAGGTTAAAATTGTTATATAGACCATCCATATGATGATAAATATGATGAATCATTTGAATATTCCAAATAAAAATAATAATATGCAGAGGGGCTTGATTATATAGTGTAACCACTAAACACCAATGAATCCTATCACACACACACACACTATATATAGGAGATTTATTCGTTACCCGCGCGGGTAGCCTAATTTTTCGCTACCCGCACATCTAAAAGTGTAACTATATGGTACACAAAAGTAACTCTATGTTCAAAAGAGTAATTGTATTGATAAAAGAGTAACTATATGACTAAAAAAGTAACTGTACAGAAAATATACAGTCAGTAAATATATGGACGTATTTTTTTATTTTTGTGGGGCAAATGATATTATTTTTGGATGAAATTTTTTGGGGAGCTAGATAAAATGCTCCTCTACAATTGCAAATTTTAAAAAAAAAGTGACAGGAAGGGTGTGTGGGTAGCTACCCGCGTGGGTATTTAAGATGAGCCCATATATATAGATATATATATAGGTGTTCATTCAATAGTCATGCGGGTAGCCGGGAATTCACTACCCGTGAGCCAAAAAAGTAACTATTTGACCAAAAAAGTAACTTTGTGAACAAAAAAGTAACTATGTTGATAAACAAGTAACTATACAACTAAAAAGTAAATCTGGGAAAAATACACAACAAATCTATATATAATTGTATTTTTGAATCTATTGTTGCAAATGTAACTATCTATGCATGAAAAGTAATAGTTTGCAAGGTAAAGTAACTCTCTCTCTCTCTCTCTCTCTCTATATATATATATATATATATATATATATATATGTGTGTGTGTGTGTGTGTGTGTGTGTGTGTGTGTGTGTTTGTGTGTGTGTGTGTGTGTGTGTGTGTGTGCATGTGTGTGTATTCCTAGACTGTAACACCCAAATCGAAATGATTGAAGACCCCATATACTAAGTTCAATATGGTAAATAAAATAAAATTGTTAGGTGAATTGGATGACACTATGTAATTTACTTTGACGGTTTTTGAATTTGTGTTTCTATGCCATGGAATACTATGGTGTTGATTCCTAAGATAGGTTGTTAACAATACATCCTTAAAGACTCCAACTAGTGATTGATGTTACATATGTTGAAAAAGGGAATTGCATTGTTCTCTAATATGTATAGTGATTCTTGATGTGAATACATGTCTTTATGTATAAAAATCCTTTTTTTCATAGTTTTTATTATGTTGCTACCAATAAACATTCTTACACCCAAGGTTTAGGTTGGAGATGCTTGTTAACCTAGTTGTCGTAGGGGTAAAGTTGGATAACTTTGCATGGTTCAATCCAAAGACACCATGCTAAACATATTGTATAGAGGGTTGATTGACAGAGAACTTTACACATTGAACTTTGTGAAAGTTTCTAGATTTACTAGCTACTACTAATGAATCTAGCATGGGTTAATCCAAAGTTGGTGTAGCTAGTAAATTTGAGTATGATATATAAAGAGGATTTTGATCCCACATCGCCTACCTCTAAGATAGAGTAGTGCCTTTTATGTAGGAATGCATGTGACACTAGTGTCCACAAGATCTAGAGGAGGGTGTGCTCACCCTTTTAGTGGGTATGCATCTAGGACTCGCCTTGTTGGGCCAAGCTGGGGTTGAGCATGGGGACATGGCTCATGGATAGTGGCATAGGAAGATGAAATTTTACATCTTCCACATCTTTTTACACAAACACATAACTACATATTGAACTAATTAACTAACTAATATCTTAAATGATTTTTTTCAAACCAAATAGAAAAGTATCTCTTAGTGTACAAAAGAGAATATGTTTTTCATCATATTAATTAAGTGTTAGAGAAACTATGATATATCTTTGTTTCCATAAAGAGGTTTTGAGTGATTAGGGTTGAACACAAATAGAACACTACCTATCACTTTTTCCCAAGCCTTCACCAAATTCCTTGTTTCTTTCATCTTATCCCTACCCTAAGTTTCTATTTAAAAAGATCTCATTTTATGTACAAGTGTTGCAACTTGCCTCACATTCTACTCTTATATTGAAGGCGCAAACTATTGGGTGGTGGTACCTTACTTTTGCTGAGCTAAACCAGTAAAGATTCTCACATGTTGTCCTCATATGTGTTGGCATCAACATGAAACAAATGCATGATTGGATCTACTAGGAGAACACCATGTTTCCTACTAGTAGAGGATCGATGATTTCTCTAAGTTTGATGTGCATCATCAACTTTTAGGTAATCTGGTTGGATTTATAGAACTCTATTTTTTGTAGATCTCCTCTCTATTTGTTCTTGTGGTTTCTAGACTTAGTATTTTAATTGGCATTTTAAACCATGTTAGTTATCTCACCATTATCTTCTATTTCCTATAACGACGTATGAATTCCAATAATTTTAGGGAAATCACAAATTTTATCATTAGTTAACTTGTTTGGCTAGGAACATGTTCATCATAAGGCTGACATGTTTGGTATGTCATATTCATTAAAAAATGTCAACTCCAAATGTTGGTAGATCTGAATAAAAATATGACTTGTTATGATAGGGATATTTGAGTATGTAGAAATAGATTGCCTCTTGCCAATACTACTAACACTAAGAGTGTTGAAAATTTGTTAAATGGAGAGAGAGGGAATGTTATTGCAGATGAAATATCCTTCTTGCATTGTCTAACATCTCTTATATGACATATACTCTAAACATCTTGTCACAACAACTGGTGTCCTACAGGGGTTACTAGATAAGAAATAAAGAACTCCAAACCAGAATATTGAAAAGTATTTTGTTTCTAAATTTCTCAAGTATCTCATGGTAAATAGTAAACCCATTTCTAAACAAACATACAAATTTCAAGTATTTTGTGATGGCCTACTGGAATTAGGTATCAAATTACCTGATAAATTTATTTAAATGGCTATCATTCAAAAGTTATCCAAGCCTTGGGGGCTTTTGGCATGAATATGAAGCACATGAAGGGTGAATTGACCCTAGATAAAACTTATGGTTGATGTCATAGTAGAGGAATAACACTTGAAAGAGCATACAAAGATTGCAATTGATTTCAAACCTAGTTCCAACCTTGTGGCTACTTCGAAAAATCCTCAAGATAAGAAAAAATAAAAATCATCAAGATAAGAAAAAAAATTCACATAAATCTAAGACGACAATCCAAGATGAACCAAAGAACAAAATCACAATTTGACCACTGGAACAAGGATTTTCCTACAAAGAAGGTCAAGAAATAAGCCACATTTGCAACTGAGGAGGTGATCATCAACATGATGACTACTCATTTGAACCTCAATTATGGGTATTTATCTGTTAAACCCAAACTGCTTTCTATTTTTGAAGCGTTTTATTGGATTATAGACACTAGTGCTAGTGTATATGTATGTGACAACAAGTCTTTGTGTGTATCTAATGAGGCCACTAATGGTGAGTTTAGTGACTTTTAGTGACTCCACCTTTATAGAAGTCAAAGGAAAATGAAGGGTGGACTTATACTTTCTATCAAAAAAAGGTTCTAATGCTCTAGAGAGTAAAACATGTTCCATCTATTTGTCATAATATCATTAGTGGTGCAATCTTATGTAGACAAGGTTTACAAATAGATTATAAGTGTAATAAAGCAATTGTTGCACAAGTCTGTGAGGATCTTTTTTATGGCAAAGGTTATTTCTATTTTTTGGAGAATCTTTAAACAATTCATGTGAAACTTGTATAAAATTTGTTTTGAAAATAATATAATTTTGTTTTTTTAATGTTATTTCAATTGATATATGAAATTCATGTTTGGTTCAAGTTAACATAGATTCATGAAACTTATGATGAATCTAAAGGTGATACCTAAATATATTATGGATAACTTATATGTTAAGTATGTGTGTAGCCTAAAGTATTGAGAAATCCTTTTTATTCTATGGGTAGGAATTATGATAAAATCAACTTAGTGCATACTCATATCTACAAATTAAATTGGACTTTACTAGGGACCATAAGTCTTATTTATAACAATCATTAATGATATAAGTAAGCATTTTACATTTATTCACTTAATAGTAAGATGAAGAGATAGAAAAATTCATAAATATTTAAGATAAAATGCAAATTGGTAATTTTTTAAAAGATTAAGACCTGAAAGGGGAGATGAGTATACCCCAAATATGTTCTTGGAATTCTAAAAATTCCATGGTAATAAATAAGGTAACTTATCCCTATTCACCTCAATCCAGTGGGATTGTTCCACACAAAAACTGAACCCTGATGTACATGATAAATGTCTGCTCTATACTTCTAGATTACCAAGTTTGTGTGGGTAAGTTTTGAATATGGGTTTCCACATTCACAATAGATTTCCCCATAAACATAAGGGAAGTAGTCGGTTTGAGTTGTGGATAGGACACAATGCCATGTTGGGAAATAGGGTGCATATATAGGCAATAGAAACAAAAACATTATTACCATAGTCCTCATAAACCAGTGGATCGCGTCAACAAATATATAATGGAAAAGATAGTTTTGAGGATATACCTAGTCCTGGAGCAAGCCTAGTGACATACTCCTCATCATTGTAATAGTGCAACTATCGTCTAGTTGCTCTTGGATAGTGTTTGTGTAGCTCCTGGTCTTCACCACAGACATCAGACTAGAACAATGTCTACAGCAGTTCATTCAGTCTCACCATGGACTGCAGGTTGATGTTATCCTTCAAGAGGAGGACAACAACCTCCCGCCTCTAGACTTGTCCACGCGAACCATCCAGAACTCCACATTGTACTGCTACAACCAATGGTAAGGAGTTGTCCCCTTCTGTCGGCGTACTAATGGTCGACATGCTCTCCCGCAAATGATTCTCACTTGTTCTCTCCCTTGCTATCCCTCCCTTTAACGGTAGGACTTTCTTGGGCTCTATATTGGTTACCACAACCAGAGAAGAAAACAATTTTCAGAGCAATTGATCTCAATTGTGTGTCTTGGGAAACCCCTAGTACCCCTCTATGAATGGTATAGGCAAGGGTTAGGATTCCTGATCGGTGTGGGAGTAGAAGGGTCTGGAATCATAAATGTTCTAGAAGCTGCAAACTGTAAGACAGTTGTCTCACACAAAAAATGGTCATCTAGTGTGTGAGATGGTAGTTTCATACAGTTTCCTGTTTTGAATCAAATTGGTGATTCGAATCCAATTAATGCTCAACATGACGTCAATACTAGTCCTTGATGCAATCGAATTTCCCCACAAAGTGGGAGTCTCGCTCATGTGAGTCGGTTGTGTCACGACCACAAGCAGGTCATCTCGCTCACACGAGATGGTCGTCTCATGCCCTAGTTCTAGAAAAGTTCAATCAATTCAGTTTCTAATCAACCTGACTCACCAAAAACTCAATCAAACACTTGAACTTGATGATTCTGAGTCCAGTTGAGTACCTAAGCACCTTTATCATTCAATATAAACATCATTCATTAATATAATCCTTTAATCCAAGTGTATCCTATGAGTGTGACCCTATAGGTCCATAATTATGTTGGGAATGAATGTCCATAACAAATTATGACATTACAAGCAAAGAGTGGTGCCTAGTCACACATCATTGCTACCCAAGTAATTTGGAAAGTTGGAGATCAACTTCAACCAACAATCCATGATAAGTGTTATAGTAATTGTATATTTCCTTTGTCTCTGATATCCAGATTGAACTCAAGGCATGGAATCATAATCCTTTTCACATTCAATCCATGTTCCTTGAACTAGAGTAGATTGTATGAGATGCATATGAGCTAACATATCACATATTGAACCACATTAGTACGGTTGTACATTTCACAATGTCGCTTATCAAGAGACCTAGACATCAAACTCTTGGAGGGGAAAATCCCATCTACATCACTCACACTTAGTCCCCATGTGTCAAAGCTACCCAATCATCACCTTTATATGGCAACCCATATTTTAGAATTATGTTTGATGATGTAAAATTATACCCAATGACATGTGATTAATGTAGTGACTTCAAGTTTAAGAACCACAATCACCACTATCACTATAAGAGATTATTCTGACTACTATTCCATGGACTCCATGTATTACTCTCATGGTGAGTCTGTCTGATACATTGTTCTCTAACATGTATCTATGTGAGTGATTTGATATCACATATCATGACTAATGAGACTTTGTCATCAGTCAACACACACTCTCGTCTTCTATGTTAATGTTGTCTATTTTTCTTCCATAGTAATATCTGACTAGGTACATAGAAAGAATGTATGTATCTTAGCATTTGTATTATCTCATTCATAAAGTCAAGTACTTGAAGACACACGTCATTGAGTAACATCATTCTATAGAAGTCTACTTTTGCTTGTGTCATCATCTCATGACTGAGACAAACATAATAGAAGAAATTACCTTTTATTATTATCAAATTAGGTTATTAATGATACATTCCGATCATCATATGATTGGCTCTTTGGGCATACATACCAATACAATCCCACTTGCACTTAGAGCCGATCACCCATGAATCTAATTCTGAGTGTTCTTAACATGTACATCATGTTTCTACTGTGTAAGCACTTTTATATCAGGATTAGTAACATTTGCTTAAAGTATGTATGTTGCAATTTTCACATTTCTTCGTTGTATGACATCTCGTATGATATGGAAGTGTTATAGTATGCTATCTAAGATTCCATGCCTACCCAATAGCTCCATTGTTGTCATAGTATTTCTACTATGTCAACCTCTCACAAATTCAACCATATGAACTTCTTGATCCATACAGTATCCTTTGTTGTTCTGATAATACAGAGATACTCAACTTCTTTTATAGATTTGAACAACTATCATTAGTTAGAACCCTTTCTAGCTTATAGTTTTGTTCAATGTCAAACATATATTTAGATTGCGATTGTTAATTTGTCAGCCTGGAAGCTTGGATCGGTGTAACCTTTTAAATCCAACTCTTCCTTATTGCCACAACCAGGGAACTGATCATTTTAGTGCTTCACAAGCATCCAAGGATATTCTTTATGGTAGTCTAGTGACTCTCACCGGTATCTAACATATACACTCTCATCATGTCCAAAACATACAAGATTGCTAGGTAGGTATGTCCTCTCATCATGTCCAATACATATGATATGATTGGAAATCCTCTCATCATGTCCTATACATATGAGATAAGTGGATATCCTCTCATCATGTCCAGTACATACGAGGTAACAAGATATATTCTTGTCATGTCCAATACATATAAGATAAGTGGATATCTTCTCATCATGTCCAATACATATGAGATAATGGGATATCTTCTCACCATTTTGATACATACGAGATAATGAGATATCTTCTCATCATGTCCAATACATATGAGATAACGGGATGAGTACATACATGATAGATCCAATTTTGAATGCATATGACATCTATCCTAAAAGACTAACTCCATGGAACATGGACAAGTTTTCTCTCATCAAGTCTTGCATTTTGAACCCTTCACTAGCTTGCCAATGTATGTTCAATTACTTAGGTCAATAAGATTTCCAGATCTTATTCTATATATATTAATCCCAATCACATAGGTTTTCTTGCCCAAACCTTTCATAGAGAAAGTGTTTCCAGCCAGGTTTTATCATTTATAGGATAAGGATGTTACTCCCCATCATCATATTGATATAAATATGCTCCCACTCCTTGATTTACCACCCTCCCAGGCGTTCGGCCTCCGCCACAGGTGTGGGAGAGGGGGGAGAAATCTCTCTCTTAATCCCATATACATAGAAGTTGTCATAAATATGTTCCCACTAAATCTTTTGTAATCACACATTCCATCTTCATTTTGACTCAAGTCAGACTCTTTGACTGTCTTGTCAAATAATTGTTTCCATCTCTCAGATGCTTACTTCAATCCACAGATTGACCTTTGTATATTATAGAATTTGTTTGCATTATTGGATTTACAAAACCATTAGGTTGTATCACATACACATCCTCATAATTATTCTAATTAAGGAATGCAGATTTAACATTCATATGCCAAATATCATAGTCTGACTAAGATGCAACAACAAGCACGATCCAAATGGATTTAACCATGGTAACTGGTGAAAGACTTCATCATGTTCAACATCTTGAAATAGTTTGAAACTCTTTGCACCCAATCTACCCATCCATGTTGGTCTTTTCTCAAAGACCCAACTGTACCTTATGGGTTTTACCCTTTAGGTGGATCCAACAAGGTCATACCTTGTTGGTGTACACGGAGTCCATCCTGGATCTCATAGCCTCAAGCCATTTCTCAAATTTTGGTCCTTCAATAGTTTCTAGGTAGGTTGTTGATTCATCATCTATGATCAACTTACCGCAATTCTGAGTTATAAGAAATCATCATCTTTCAAACTCAAGATGTGTTTTACTAGAATTATTAGTTCTTTGTGTTACATAAGGAACTTGAGATTCCACAACAACTTTTGATTCTCCTTGTTCCTCCTATACCTCTTTAGGTTCAATGTTTTCTTATTTGTCTTGAACATCTCGAATTCTACTTTTACTCCCACTAATTCCTTTGTAACTAAGTTCCTCTTTAGGAATGCAGCCATCATGATAACAAGCAATTTTGTTATCGGATTGGGATGAGATTATTATCTTTGACAAAATAACATTTATGTAATTTTGTGGACAAATCTTTTTAGGAAACTATTTTCTCATATAAGCATTCATCCCTAATCACTATAAAAAGCACATCGAGACACCTCCCATGCCATATTTCATATGGTGTCTTTTGAACCAATTTAGATGGTACATTGTTTAGTGTTAAGCATGTACCCAAAAGAAAATTGAAGATCATATAGATTTTATTTACCATAACTAGCAAGGTGTGATTCCTTATCACTGATACACTATCATTGTCTTTTAGGTGGAATTCATCATGAAACATTATCACTATCTCTCTAGAAGGTCCTCAAACTCTTTGTTTAAGTATTTCAACATTGATCATATCGAGGTATCTTAATACTTTAACCGAGTTAGTTACATATTTCATTCAAACTCCTTGAACACTTTAAGAGATTTAGATTTGTATTTCATTAAATACAAACTTCCATATCTACTGATAACATTAGTAAATATATAATGAAGTACTTTCAAATACCTTTAGTATTTATTCTAAAAGGTATTATGTACATTAGTTTTACTAGCCCTAATAGAATACCCATTCTCCCACTACATCTAGTGAAGATGCTTTTTTCGTATTGCACAATAAATAAGATATGCATGTCTCTATTAGTTCAATAATCAAAAGAGCCTTGATAACCATCATATGGATTCTAGAAATGCATTCTTCATTTATGTTCTCTAGACGACAATGCTATAGGTATTCATTGTGTGAGTCATCAAGTCATTCAATACATTTGTCTTACACATTTGTCTCTAAAATCATCCAATATAGTTTATAAGACATAGGGCATTGCCATTTAAGATCTCATCTTTAAAATGAAACATAATGTTCTTGTCACATGATATATGATGTTTTCATCAATGGCAGGTATAACATAGCAATTCACTAATTCTATTATGTGTCTGTAAATGACAACTTCCAACTGTATAGGTAGTAAGCCTTACTCCATATAGTTCCAACTTACTTCTTCTCAGAATCTGAAGTAGAGATATCTATCTCCATCTTCTTCTTGAGATCCTCTATAAAGAGGATTGTTCTTTCTAACGTCCAGTTAGGTGACAATGGTGGAACTTTTTTTTTCTTTATCCTTTAAGTGAAAAGGATAGATTCCTTTTACACTTAGCATTCTCCATAAATTGAGTGCAAAAGACTTGGACTTCTGCTTAGCCTCAGAACTTTTCTTGGCCTTGCCTTTGACCTTGGACTTGAAATATCTAGAGGGGGTGAATATATATTTTTGGATAATTTAAAGTTAATTGAAACAATCAAAGCACTCAACCAAAGAAGGATGAGGAAACAAGGAAGATACTTCTGTTTAAAGTGGTTCCAACCTTTCAATCAAAGGTTGTCAGTCCACTACCCAATTGTTTCCAATTGGGATTTTGAAAGCAATTTATTTTATTACCTCACAATGATGTTACATAAAATACAATCACCTTCCACTCAAAGTAGTCTTCACCTTGAAGTAGCCTCAACCTCCTTGAAGCATCCTTCTTGAAGTAACCACGAGCAATCCTTGGAGCAGCCTTCACCACCTTGAAGTAGCTCCACCACCTTGAGATAGCCTTCACCTAGAAGTAGCTCCAACCTCCTTTGAAGCAGCATTCTTGAAGTAATCCCAAGCACACCTTGGAGTAGCCTTCACTTTTTGAAGTAGCATCAAGCAACCTCCTTTCAACAACCTCCAACCCTAGGGGTAGTCAAGGAGAACAAAATACAATATGGTAGTGACCGGCCTAAATCGCGTGTCCAAAAGTGGAGGAGGATTTGAGGTAGTCGAGCTTTTACATTTATAAACTTGAATCCTTCTAGGTCCCCGCAACTTTGGTTACGAGGTCGAAGTAGATATACCGGGTCAAACACAGGGACAAGGGGGGTAGTGTCGAGAACCCAGAATCGACACGCTACACTCCGGCAGGTATAAAGAGATAATAAATTCCCCAAAAGGGAAACAGCAAGATGTCACAAACAAAACAAGAAAACTATCTCCAACTCGAGCTACTAGAGAGATTTAAGATTTTTAGTCAATTAGCAATTTTTAGGGGTTTTCATGCAACAGAAACAGAAAGATAAAAACTAAAGCCAGAGCAAGGTACGAAGGATAAGACTACAGTAAAACAAGCGGCAGCAGTAACATCCTGCACCCCTCCTCTCAGAGCGGGTACCTCTAACCAAGCGTCAACACCCCTCTCGAGGTTGCTGGACTTAAGTTAGAGTGGAATGTTACTAAAACAACTCCGTTCCAGGCACTCTCGTACTCCAGAATCGGACCAAACACTAGAGCCACAACACAACTCTCAAAGTTGTTGCGATGGGGAAACACGATTCAGTAGCTAAGTGAAACGCGATCCTAACATGCAAGCTAGGGTTTAGATATCAAACATAGCAGTCATCCAACATATTGCACCAAGCATAGAGCAGCAAGTAATTAAGCTTTTCCATTTCTATAAACATTAAAGGTCTGATTATAATGCAGGAATTAAAGAATTAAATAACAAAAGTAAAGATAGGTATCACCTTCTTGATTTAGAAGGATGATAGACTACAGCGGTTCTCTAGCCCGATATCGGTCAGGAGCCTAGCTCGATACAGTCGTGTCAGGCGGCACACCCTATCGGGCGGCACACTGTGATGGCCGACTGTATCGCTCAAGGACCCTAGCCGATACGCTCATGTCGGGCGGCGCACCCTCTCGGGCGGCACGCATGACGGGCGAAGCGTATCGGGTTTGATATTGTGTCGGGCATGGAGCGACGCGTTCTACTGTCGGGCACTTGTGTCGCTCATCTACGTCGGCCGATATCGGCCCACAGTGTCTCCCGGGACGGTCCTAAGTGAACCATCCCCTCCCTCTCGGGATGAGGAAGAGGTCACCTAGAGTTGCCTGGTACGAGCACTCGGGCACGATACTCTTGCTCTCGCAGTTTTCCTCAGAAGATCGCTCAAAGTTCCCCCACTGTCTGACCTTGTCTTTTCGACTTCCTGTAGCTGCTATTTATAGGCAGCGGTTCGGGGGAAGTTATGGTGCTCGAAGTGCCACGTGTCCTCCTTATTCGCGGGTCGGTGGACGGCCGATACGGGTATCGCTCGGCGCAGGGGTGTCGGATATCGGTCACGTGACGGGCGGTGTGCCTGCCGGTGGGTGGCTGTGTTGCCCGACAAGCTGGGTTGTCGCTGCGAGCTTGGCTCCCTGTCGGGTAGAAGGTGTGTCATCCGTCAGCTTCTTCTTGCGCGGCATCCCTTTTTCGTGCATCATTGTGTCGCTCCACCCTATCAGGCAGAGGTTGTATCGGGCGTCAGTAAGGCCGAAACAGACTTAGACTTATTTGTGGGCCGGGACGGCCTTATTGTACCAAAATGAGGAAAAACTCTGCAAAAGATGGAAAAGTTGGATTAAGAGCATTGTTTGGTCAATTATTGCGAAAGTACTAACAAAAGAGAGGAAAATAGCATAAAAGGGCAGTTTTGATAACAAAATAAAGGGCAAAAACATCACAAAAATAGGTGTTATCAACTCCCCCAAACTTAGTGTTTTGATTGTCCTCAATCAATATTTAAACTGTATTTAGTGATGCTTCTTCTGCTCGGAGTAGCTTTCTGTTCAAAAGGTGAAACAAGAATCGCAATGCCTTAAATATAATGTTGTCTCACTACGAACAAAAGACTTAGTTTTTTATGCCTTATTGTTTAAGTAAGATTCTTCTCTATAGCTTCGGAGAGACTTTGTTGTATGATTCCGAAGTTAGCTTACACACCAAACAGCTTTATTTTTGGGACAGAAAGTTGTGTAAAGGGTAGGCTAAGGCTTTTTTGGGGTTTTTCTCGTCTCCCATCAGTCCATCCAAGTAAGGGTCCGTTAGCAGGCAAGTGGTCCCTGCAGTCCAATCCAGTTGGCTTTAGAGCAGTGATTTCACATCCTACGTACCACTGCCCCAGATCTACCATGCCTAAAGATGGGTACTTTTGGAAGACAAGTGTGTATATATATTTTTTTTCTTTTCATTTATCAGGCACAACTCTCATTCTTTTATTCACCCTCATAAGGCTACTTTCTCTTTTTGGGATTTTTGTTGGGTAAGGGGAAACAAGAGGGATTTCTGCTGTTTGGGAAGCTTTTTCCTTCTCCATACTCGTCTCTTAACTGTTTGCGAGATTATTATATTTTTCAAAAATTTTGGCATGGAAAAACGTAATCTTCTCGTTTGTTTGAAGCAGCATTATCAGAAAGATATAACAGAACTTGTATCTCATTAAGCACATAGAAAACTAACTTTGCAAGAAGTCGCAATAGGTTTTTACTATTATAGCAACTTTGTACATATGTATGGGAGTAAAAGCAAAATTTTTCAAAAATTTCTCTTTTTTTATATGATCATGACATTTTATACGAGCATGGGTACATACACATGATAAAGAGCAAGAACAAAATGGCACAAAGGGTGGAGGTGAAGCAAAATTTGTATACCTCCTTCACTGGTACATGGGTACCCCCCCAAACTTACTCCGTACTCTGTCCCAGAGTAGAGAAGAATATAGGGCGAGGTCATGTTAGCCCAGTGAAGGTTATCTAGCGGGCTCGCTTGTGCCTTGGAGAAGCTGCAATATGCTTCTCTGCTACAGCCCTTTTATTTCCCCAGTTGGAAGTAGTCGGAACAAGTGCAAAGCTCTCAAGAAGGAAGCTCGAAGCTTGCACGTGGTAGACAAAGAGATCTTGAAAACACTTGTGGATGCTTCCCCCCTCCTTAAGAGGATGGAACCGGAGTGCCCAGATGAGATCCGGAGTCCATCGGGGCAAGACTTGTGCTATCTCTGGAGATGGTCCTAAACCACCACAGAAGACAGACTATAATAAGGAAGTACTCCTCTTTGGGGTTGTGACGTTTCTGTTCGACAGTTGTTGCTTTAGCTGCGGTCGTAACTCTGATTCTTGTGCGATCCATACCTGTTATCAAGTTCATTAACTATTTAAATATTAGGTAGGAAAAGCAAAAGAAACTCGATAAAACTCGACTTATTTCAAAATCCAGGTATCGTCCATCAAAAAAAAGCTCGAGACGATACAGGGTTGGACGATACGAGGAGAGTTGTGCGGCACAACACACCGCCCGACATGGATGTATCGGGCGATAAGGTCGCCAAAGATCAACTGCCCGTCCGGACGTCACAAAAGAAAAATGTGTCACCCGATATGGCGTATCGGGCAAACACTATCGACTGTTATTTCGTGCTTAACTGCGTCGGGCGATACAAAAATCGACTAGGCTCGTAAAACCCGATAAGCAGCGCGCGATATGAAAACTCGTGTCGGGCGATGAGCCTTTTGGTCTATACCTTTGCTCATTGGAGCCATCGCCCGATACAAAGGTGAAGGCAAGCTGGCCGATACGGGAGCAAAAAGCGGCTTACTGAATAAAACGGGTGGCTAAAAGGAGTAAGTGTGATAGCCCGACATGATAAATCCACCTTACTATATATAGCAAACTCAGCTGGGGGTAAATCAGGCAGTTTTGGGCGCGCATCGGCCGCTTGAGACATGTCGTTCCCGAGACGATGGTCCCGTCAGTCTAATTAAGGGCATTTATTCCCATGCACGATACGGACGTCGCTCGGGAATACCATCCGTCACGGCTCTTGCGGTGCCCAAGAAATTGCGGCCCGATACAAGCGTGATTGCGCGCCAGCTGAGCTGCTACCCGACACGGCATAAAAGAAGGCGTCTGAAACTTAAAGCAAAGCGGGGAAAAAGCAATTGACGGGAAAAACATCATCGGTTTAGGGTAGAGCACCTGACCTCAGATAGAATTACTCCTGAATGCTTTGCAAAATTCAGTGATGACCCATAAAACAGAATATTCGGTACGCTCATCGCGTATTCTGACTCAGGCCTTATTACAGTTCATAAAGTTTGTTTTTACAAGTAATAAGAAAAATGCATCCTACTCTATGAAAGAAAGAAAAACTCAGGCTGCCTCCCGAGTAGCGTTGAAGGTTGCATCGCCATCTCGACCGGTGTAAGATCATCTTGTTCAGCCCTCGATTGTACCCATATCTTGCAGACTGATCTCTGCTCTCCTAACAAACGCTTCATCTTCATAGAACCTTTTCACCCTGTGCCCATTCACTTGAAAGACTTTGGTCGGATCGTCTTTGTCGGTTATGTCCCTGATCTTGATTCCTCCAGTTTTGGTGGTGGTGGCGACGCCTAGCTCGAGGGTGTTCTTCCTCAGAGTGTTCTGATTCCTGATCTTCAAGCTGATTATTGTCGTCATAGAGGTCGTCGCCATCTGGTGGAGGTGATTCATGCCCAGATCTTCCTTTTCGTTCCCCTTTAGAGTGTTGTGGGTTGACTCGGGGAGGCATGGTGTTGATGATTGTACTTGATTGGACAGTCGAGTGGCGTCGGAACTCGGGGAAACAGACTACTGTTCTTCATGGTTCCTGAAATGGCACGAAAAATCAAGTTTAGGAAATTGAATTTTTACTTTTAAAAGAATAACAATAAGAATAAAAAGAAAAAGAGTGTTGTAAAACTCATTTCTAAGCTTGAGGCACTGGGGTGTAGTTAGTGGATTTGGATTCGTCTACAGTACTGTTTTTGCCTTGTCCCCGGAAACGGTGCCAAAAAGTTGACCGGCCTAAATCGTGCATCCAAAAGTGGAGGCAGATTTGAGGTAGTCGAGCTTTTACATTTATAAACCTGAATCCTTCTAGGCCCCCGCAACTTTGCTTACGGGGTCGAAGTAGATATACGGGGTCGAACACAGGGACAAGGGGGTAGTGTCAAGAACCCAGAATCGACACACTACACTCTGGCAGGTATAAAGAGATAATAAATTCCCCAAAAGGGAAACAACAAGATGTCACAAACAAAACAAGAAAACTATCTCCAACTGGAGCTACTAGAGAGATTTAAGATTTTTAGTCAATTAGCAGTTTTTAGGGGTTTTCATGCAATAGAAACAGAAAGATAAAAACTAAAGCCAGAGCAAGGTACGAAGGATAAGACTACAGTAAAACAAGCGGCAGCACTAACATCCTACACCCCTCCTCTCAGAGTGGGTACCTCTAACCAAGCGTCAACACCCCTCTTGAGGTTGCTGGACTTAAGTTAGAATGGAATGTTACTGAAACAACTCCGTTCCAGGCACTCTCGTACTCCAGAATCGGACCAAACACTAGAGCCACAACACAACTCTCGAAGTTGTTGCGATGGGAAAACACGATTCGGTAGCTAAGCGAAACGCGATCCTAACATGCAAGCTAGGGTTCAGATATCAAACATAGCAGTCATCCAACATATTGCACCAAGCATAGAGCAACAAGTAATTAAGCTTTTCCATTTCCATAAACATTAAAGGTCTGGTTACAATGCAGGAATTAAAGAATTAAATAATAGAAGTAAAGATAGGTATCGCCTACTTGATGTAGAAGGACGATAGACTACAGTGGTTTTGCAGCCCGATACCGGTCAGGAGCCTAGCTCGATACAGTCGTGTCGGGCGGCACACTGTGATGGCCGACTGTATCGCTCAAGGACCCTAGCCGATACATTCATGTCGGGCGGCGCACCCTCTCGGGTGGCACGCATGACGGGCGAAGCGTATCGGGTTCGATATCGTGTCGGGCATGGAGCGACGCGTTCTACTGTCGGGCACTTGTGTCGCTCATCTACGTCGGCCGATATCGGCCTGTAGTGTCGCCCGGGACGGTCCTAAGTGAACCATCCCCTCCCTCTCGGGATGAGGAAGAGCTCACCTAGAGTTGCCTGGTATGAGAACTCGGGCACGATACTCTTGCTCTCGTAGTTTTCCTCGGAAGATCGTTCAAAGTTCCCCCACTATCTGACCTTGTCTTTTTGACTTCCTGTAGCTGCTATTTATAGGCAGCGGTTGGGGGGAAGTTGTGGTGCTTGAAGCGCCATGTGTCCTCCTTATTTGCGGGTTAGTGGACGGCTGATACGGGTATCGCTCAGCGCAGGGGTGTCGGCTATCGGTCACGTGACGGGCGGCGTGCCTGCCGGTGGGTGGTTGTGTCGCCCGACAAGCTGGGTTGTCGTGGCGAGCTTGGCTCCCTATCCGGTAGAAGGTGTGTCGTCCGTCAGCTTCTTCTTGCGCGGCATCCCTTTGTCGTGCGTCATTGTGTCGCTCCACCCTGTCGGGCAGAGGTTGTATCGGGCGTCAGGAAGGCCGAAATAGACTTAGACTTATTTGTGGGCCGGGACGGCCTTATTGTACCAAAATGAGGAAAAACTCTGCAAAAGATGGAAAAGTTGGATTAAGAGCATTGTTTGGCCAATTATTGTGAAAGTACTAATAAAAGAGAGGAAAACAGCAGAAAAGGGCAGTTTTGATAACAAAATAAAGGGCAAAAACATCACAAAAATAGGTGTTATCAGGTAGAAATAGATTGGAAGAAAAGAAAATGCTTATCCAATGAAGTACATTGCTTTGATCCTATATCAAGCATTTAAATCCCCTATCCACTTAGGATGGACGTGGCTATATGTTGTGGCTAGGAGATTGTAACTATAGGACACAACTCTAGAGCACAAGGATGAAGATGGCAAGTGAATTCTAGCTTTGTTGCTCTCAATAGTGAATGCTCAAGTGTATCTTATGTTCTTTAGGTGTCCTAAGGCCACTCCTATTTATAGGAATGGTTTTTAAGTGTCTAGGGATGTTCTAGGGAGTGTCTATAGTGTTCTTAGGGCTTAACTATCCATTAGGTATACATTAGTTGGCTAGCAATTGCTAATTTGTTCGTGCTTGAAAAGAACAATCCAGAACCCTGCCCGGTCAACAATTTGGTCCACCGAACTGTATCTCAGTCGAGATTCTCTTCGACTGAGCCTGGGTTTAAAGAAAAAGTGTCGTAACGTATATTTCCAACTCACAACTACCAACCACTCAGTCTAACAGTCACAAGCTTTAGATTGAAGCTTACTCCGTCGAGATTATTTTTGACCAAAGATTAATTTAGAGAACAACTGTGTAAGTTGTTGAATAGTGCTCTCAAGTTCGACTGAGGTGGTACTTGGTCAAAAAGAACTTCTACTGAGTGTGTCTCAGTTGACAAGATATTTGACTGAGGGTGTCCTTGTTTTAGACTTTTGAATCACATACTAAGTGTGTGTGGGTGACTCTAACTTTGAAAAAAAAACATATCTAAGGGTTATAAGTGGATAGGGAAGATCTAACACTTTATTTACATGATGTCTAAGTACTTGTACATTATATCTTTGTACAAGTATTTACATTTGAGTACAATCATGAAAACATAAACAATTGAGTGTATTTGATCTTCAATTTGTGTTGATCTTCAATTATCCACTTAGTATGATCTCCTTATTTCCTTGAACCCTAAAATACTCAAGTAGCACGTTAGATCTACAAGAATGAAATGTTTGCCATTACCAAAACAAATGGTATGCTAATGTCCAATTTATCCAACAATCTCCCCCTTTTTGAAGATGGCAAACATTCCTAAAATATAGGCAAAATATTTGAAATGAAATGAGTTTCATACATGTGATGTTCCTGAGATGAATAGAATCTTTTGATCTCATAAAATGTGTGCTAATATACCTAAAGAGATATGGAATGTGATATCCATCTCTTAAGGCAATGTAGCACCAACACTACTACAAAAATGGCTTATAACATCACTTTTAAAGGTGTTGATTGTAATAATACACCGACACTTAAACAATAAAGTGTCGGTTTATAAAATAAACTGACATCAATCTGTGAAGGGTGACTAGACACGGGTATCACTTTTATTTGGTGTTGGTTACTTAATAACACACCGGCGCCAAAAATTAACCGCCAAATCTAAAATTTCCAGTGAAAAAAATTACCTCCAAAAATTTAACATATGGCGTCGGTCATTACCTAAAAAACCGACGATGAAAGGTTATTCATGAAACAGAAATTGGGCACATTTTGATCGTCAGTTTTACATCAATGACTGACACTTATGGGTTTTCCCGCGCTCTTCGTGGGAAATTTTTCACACCCTTTGAGCGTCGGATTTTCAAAACAACCGACGACTATGGTTATTAATCGAGAACCATTTTTTTAATCGGCGTATGTAGATAGACGTCAGTTTTTTTTTAGTTAAAATTGATGATTATCATTTAGAACAGGTGTCAGTTTTGTGTTGTTAACCGACACTATTAGTTTTATGTGTCAGTTTTGTTGAATAACCGACACCAAATGTTAACTTAATATTACGCGAGTGAGCCCGACTCTTCCCCTTTCTCTCTGTGATTGCAATCGGCTATTAGGGTCTGGCGATTCCAGTGTTCTCCTTGCTCGCCACTGCCGATCTCCTTGCTCACCGACGCCGTTCTACTGCTACTGCCATCGCCGCCGTTCGTGGAGCTCGCCGCCTCTGTGGAGCTTGCCGCCGCCGTGAAGCGTCGCCGTGTAGCTTTCCGTTTGTGGAGCTCGCCGCCGTTCGTGGATCTCACCGCCTCCGTGGAGCTCACCGTTCGTGGAGCTGCCACCGTCGTTGGTCCTCTCCTCCAGCCGGTCCTCCTCTTGCTGGTGCTAGCAGTCCTACTACCAGAGCCAAAGCCAGTTCCAGTAGCCACCGTGCTAGCAGTCCTACTGCCGGAGCCAAAGCCAGTGCCAGTAGCCAGTGCCAACAGCAGCAGACGGAACCAGAGCTTGCCATTATCGTCACCACTGCCACTTCTAGAGGTAAAGCCTCCAATTGACTAGGTTTGCATCCTCAATTCATCCTTAACATATGTTAACAAATAATCCCTATAATCATGTAATGTTTATTTAATAGTGCTTGTGAGTTAGATTTAGACCTATCCCTAACAGGGTTTGCTTTCCACTTGGGCCAATACAACTGAACATGTCTCTCTTTCATGTGCCAAGCAAGCTACATGATAGACTTTGCAGTCATTGATACGTGCAGTCGTTGATACTTTCTGGATGTATATGTTGTAAAGGTTTGTAGAAGGTGAGCTTGTAGAAGATGAGGTTTTAGGTTTGGAAACCATGTTGGTGGTTTTGAGGTTTATGAATTCTCCTTTGATACTAGCGGATAGGACCTAGGCTCCTGTTCATTTTCTGATTCACTTCAAAATGATTAGAATGTGCATGGGTCCTTATTATAAGTATGTTCTTTTATCCTTTTAAAAAGTATTTCAAACATAGTGTCATATACTAATAAAACTAAAGAGACAGCAATCTATCCCATTTACATATAGGTCAGAGAATAATAACCTCACATAACTCATTTAGAAAATTTACAATTTTTAGATGAATCCTTCTTTTCATAAAATTTGTGGTACTATCAAAATAATAAGATGATAAGATATCTTGTAGTAGTGTTTTGATAAACACAGAAGTACAAGGCTATAGTAAAAATGTGCAAAGACACCACTAACCTCTTTAAATAGGTCTCACACCTTCTATAGTAGTGCATGTACACTCCAAATTAAATAGGTCTCACACCTATACAAAATAAGCCAGACACCTTTAACCTATTTGATATTCTAAAATATGAGTGTTGATTAAACAAATAGATAATAAGTGTCACCTCATTTTATGAAATACCAAGATACATCAAATTATAGAAAATACTAGTTACTTCCTTGAAATTCTCAAAGAAGGATTAGTGAACATTGGACCGATTGCAAAGATAAAGGACATGATCTCCTCTATTAGATTTCTTTTCAAGCTATCATGTCTACCACAATAAAGTTGGTTATGACAAGAAATAAAAGGTTAACTTCTGTTATACAACTTTTTCTAAAAATATATAACATCGTTATATGTACTTACACTTTGTTAATACAGATATTATGCAGTCTCTGTCCACCCACAACAGTCACTATGAACTGGGCCTCTATGTCAATGTTAACATTCCCTATTGAAGAAAAATTGGACATCATCCTAGATGATCGTTCTTTAAACCAATTGGCCATACCCAAACATTGGCGTTTTCTAAAAGGAAGACACTACAGGCCTGGTGAAGTGACCCTAAATTTTGGCAATTATTCACATGTTATCGAGGTTGAGTATGATTTGGCGGGAAATCTTGTATCAAAATCTGGTTGGTGTGATTGGATTAGAAAGATGCTAGTGGGCCATAGAGATAGGCTTTTTCTCCGTCCAGTTGGCCATAATACCATCAACGTTTGGATAACCAACATCAACTGCGAGACCCCTGATCATCTACGGCGGTATGAGCACACGGCGGAGGATATCAGCTCGAGCTCGGACGAATCTGATTATGAGGCCCCTGTCAGTTCAGATTTGTCTAAATATAGTGAGGAGCTCTGCGACACAGCACAATCATCAAAAAGGCCACGGTAGGTCCAATTAAGAAATATAATTGTCAAGACAAAAACTTTGTGTTTACACTTTTTGTCTGAAAGCAATCAATACTTATAGCTGCTTTCTTTTCTAAACTTCAGAAGAAGATCGCCACAATGATAAGTCCTCGAATTTACTGATGTGGGACCATGTTGGTGTAGTATTTAGTTGTCGATCTATCTAGACTTGTATGTATTAATAGTTATTTTAATTATGTGCATGTTTAGGGGTACACCAACCCCTTTGTTTAGTTATTGTTTAGGGATACACCCATGTGTGTGGATGTAAAAAGAGATTAATGAATGGAACTGAAAGTTGCTACATGAATGCTTCTAACTGAAGTGTGTGTTCTCATGAATGTTCCAAATTCACAAATCCATCCTATCTAACGACACATTTGAAACCAAACAACAAAAAGAAATATGCATATCCTATTATGTTACAAATTACTGATAAATTTCATTATAAATGTTCTTTTATCCTTATTATAACTATGTTCTTTTATCCTTATTATAAGTATTTCAAAAAATGCTTGGGCGCCCGCCTAGTCAGATAGGCTCACATGAAATTGCCTCCGATGACGTAGATGTGAATGAACCAGTTTCAGTAGACATCGTTGATGTGATGCTGGATAGTTGTGGGGTACAGCACACCGATCCACCTCCCATGCACAGCCTGAAAATGTAAGTTTTAAGAATATATCCCTGAGGTTTCTATCTATATGTTCATTTATAATTATATTATGTAAGTGTGTTTTTTATCAAATTTTTAGGATACTAGTTAATAGCAATTCTATTTAATTTGCAGGTATTTGCCAAAGACTAGAGGCTATGCAGGATGGCCATGACATAGCAAGCATCCCACACTAAGGTTATATATAATATATAGTGGGACTAAGGTGACGATCCCACCTGCTAAAACAGGTTACCGACAACTACATGTTACGACTGGGAGGTCGTGATTCAGCAACTATATCCATTAGCAGGAGGACAAACAGATTTCACCACAAGTTAACATTGAAGATGGTCTACTAACCTACACGGAGCTAAACAAGTTTATCAGCTTGTTTAGCTCCGTGTAGGTTAGTAGACCTTCTTCAATGTTAACTCGTTGTGAAATCTGTTTGTCCTCCTGCTAATGGATACGGTTGCTGAATCACGACCTCCCAGTCGTAACATGTAGTTATCGGTAACCTATTTTAGCAGGTGGGATTGTCACCTTAGTCCCACTATATATGTACTAAGCTATAGTGTTGTATGTAAATTTGGCATTATTGTTGTTATACACTATATATGTGTTAGTCTGTCATATTGTTATATGAATCTGAAACACTTCTGCGTGCTGCACTTTATGTATTGTATATGTATCATGCTTCCCTTCATTGTGGTTGTATCGTGAATTTTTATGAATTGTGTGTGAAAATCATCAATACATGAATGTTTCTACATGTGTCTGGATGAGAAAAAGATGATATAAATGGAACTACAGGTTGCTACTGGTTTCTACATACGTGTGATGAAAAAAAAATATGAATTAAATGTTCTTATACATGAGTGTGAATCACATATATATAATATTGTCCATCATGTTAATTTTGCAGATTTGTGGCATGTTGTTGGCTGATATCAATGGATGTCATAAAACCAATAGTTCATAACTGAACTGCAGGTTTCTCATCCTGCGACCAGCCATAGCAGGTCTGCAGACTAACAGAAAAAAAAATATACATAGGCGTCAGTTATTTGAACAAAACCGAAGACATATGGTTACAATGTCGGTTTCTATACTAGTAACCGACTTCGCTTTCCCTAATGAGGCCAGACACTACGGTCGTGCTGGCCAGCACAGCCGTGGCAGCGGACCAGACATAAAATAGGCGTCAGATATTTGTATAAAATCGATGACATATGGTAACAGTGTCGGTTTCCCTACTAGTAATCGACGTCGATTTCCCTAGAGGCCAAACACCACGGTCGTGCTGGTCAGCACGGTCGTGGAAGCTGGTGAGATGGTGTCGGTTATCACTAATAAACCGACGCTGATAGTGCCCCAGATGACACCCTTTCTGTGGCGCAAAGGTATATGGCGCCGGTTTCGAAGCTAATAACTGACGCCTATACCCCCTGTTGGCGTGTTTTTGGCGCATTTTTGGTGGCGCACGAAGGGTTTTGGCATCGGTTTGAGAACCGACGTGTAACAGTTGGGCTTTTAGCGGCACCCACATAGGTGTCGCTTAGAAACTGACACTAAAGGCCTTAAATAACCGACACTAAAGGTCGGTTATGTACTAGTGCAATTTATGTTAAGTCGAGAGATGTTTTTAATTATTTACTTTATTTTGCTTTATTTTATTTCTCCCCCTTTGTCATTTCAAAAAGATAATCATATGTGAAAATCAACGAGACTCCCCCTTAATTGTTTACTTAAAAAAATGTCAAATTTAGCCACAATTTAAAAACCACTATTAATTTCTGAACCATTTGCAAGGGATGCTAAGCCCTGAAATGATATGAGATTCCTTTAGGCTCATGGTGGGATCAATAAATATATCTCTAACCAGTTATAAGGGATGTTAAGCCCATATTGGTTTAGAGAATCTAATTAAGAGAAAAAATATATACATTATATCTAGGAATTTTTGTGAGCTCCCCATTAATCTCATAACAAAAGTGATCTTAAAATACTAAGGTATTTAAAATCATTACCATCTTTAAAATTAATTAATTAAGTAAGACTATGAGTCAATTTTATAAGAAATTTTGTTTCTTGTACTATCTTAAAATTTTCTCTTATTCTAAGTATTTAACATGATGAGTAAATTACAGATTTAATATACTAATGTTGGGTTCAAGTGAGTGATTTGATTTACAAATAAGCATTTTTGTCAGGCTTATTTCCGGTCGACCATGACTTCGATCGGGACGCCCCTCGGTCAAACTCCTTTTCGACCGAGAGGCATTTCTATAGATATCCCATTAATGTAGCTTTATTCTTAGAATAGACCAAGATGTAACATTTTCTTTTATATTAGCATAGATGACCAATCATCCTTATGCATATTTACATCCATTTGATGATGTCAAGTCTTATCCAATGATTCATATCTAAATCTATTTGTTCTCATTAAATGCTAATGTTATTCCATCATGCCATATAGTTCCAATGTTTTGTTTTCAGGACAAGGACCTGAATTTTATTCATTGTTTTCTGGCTCATTTTTCCAATAATTAAATCTTTTAGGACATGACTTAGTCTTTTTGTGTATAATCATCATTTATGTATACTTATAAACCTTAGATTCTTCAAATTGATTATTTCAAAATAAAGCTCTTTAGTGACAAAATCAATTTCATATGGAGCCAAATAGATTAAATGAGCTCTAGTAAGAAAAGTTTTAGTTGAAAAGAAATCTAACTTTTGCTTGTATAGAATACACAAAATTTCATATTTATCACAAAAAAATTTAGGTAATGATTTAAAGAAATTTTCATGTGTTAACAATCTTTTTATGCCATGACCAGTTTATTTTCACAATTAATGTCCACAGTGTTAAGAAGTTTACAATTTCCTTTGTCAACAGCTTTGATGTTTTTCTATGAATCATAATCGTTGTTATAGCACTTATGATGTAGTTCTTTGACATGTAGCACATTTAAAATTTGTACCAGCATCACTTATGCCAATAGTTTTACCTTTGAAATTTTCTTCTCATGTGAACAATAATTTTACCTTTTCTCCAAGTGTGTGAAAATCTTCTTGTTACATGTGCCTTATAGAGTAGCTTTAATAGACCATCCAAACCTGCACAATATGAAAGTTTTGGTCCCATATATTGGTCCATTTGGTTAGGAGCATTACTATAGATATTTTATCATTTTAACTATTTGGAACAATTTAATATGAAGAGTTTAGTACTGATTTGGGTCACCAAATTTAATTACATTTGAATAATTTTGTTTTTAACAAGCAGTTCTAACAGAACTATCTTCAATCAAATATTTCTTCGATCGGAAGAATTTTCAGTCGAGCTATTTATCAACCGAAAAGATTTGCTAGTAAAATAATGTTGACATAACTACCTTCGGTCGATCTATTCTTCGATCAAAAGAGTTCTCGATCAAGCTATTTGTCGACTGAGATGAAGTTTTGTGCACTTTCAGTAAATTCAACATTTCTAATGTAAACATATCATCCCAGTATTTTTGGATAACATAACCAAAATATACAAAGATATACAAGTTCAAACTTAATTTAGTTGAGATAAGACATTATAAATTTCAAGGTAAAGTTTTGGTCAAATGTCAACTAATATGTCAAACATTTATAAGTTATGATTTTTGGTACCCAAACCAGGACAACATCCTTTTTCTTGTATGGGCAAGAGAATGAATAATGTCCAAGACGTAAATAGTAATGACAGAAAATAGAATCAATTTCATTTCTCTTCTTATCTAGATTGTCTATAGCCACATATATGACATTGGTTTTGAGTACTTGAGTCTTTTTAGGTCTAGGTTTTGATATGATTTATCTTTGGGCACATAACATAGGCCACTCCTCCCAATTTGGCCAGATGAGTCCTTTAGGATTTTATCAAGAATGTCTTTTTTTTCAAGCTACTAATATCCCTTTGCAGCTTAGCAATTTCATCCATTCTCCTTTTAATGTCTAACTTTGTTTGGTCTATATTAGATAACAAACTATCTCTTTCTTGGACAATAACATCATAATCTGAATGAGTACATAGAATAGGTTGATTTTAAAGATCATTTATCTTGGCAAGAAATTCAACCTTTTCTTGGAAAAGAAAATTATTATTAATTTCTAGAGAAAGCAACCTAATATTGCAATCATTAATAGATGATTTCAAAGTAGCTTTTTTAGACATAAGACTTTCCTTTTCAAAAGAAAGATCATTCCATTTAGCATACAAATCTTCATTACTTTTTGTAAGCCTTTTTAAATTCTTTTCACAATCAACATATTTATCATGTAATTCTTCAATACTAGTGAATAGATCTTCTTTAGATAAATCAAGAAGACTTATCTCATTTTCTTCTTCATTTGTTGTTGCAATGAAACATCTTACTGTGTCTTCTTTGGTCATGAGACATTCAGCTTCCTCCTCACTTTTTCTATCATCACTTGAGTCATCCCAAGCTGCTTTGTAGGCTATCTCTTCTTGAGAGAAGATTTCTTTCCCTTCTTGACTTTGGAACACTCATTTTTTTAATTTCCCTTTTTACCACATTCAAAGCACCTAAGGGAAGAAGAGGAAGAGGCAAGAAGAATTTTTGTTAGTTTTAAACCTTCTATATTGCTTACCATTTAGAATGAGTGCCTCTTCTTCACTATCTTCTTCACTTGTTTCATTACTTTCTTTAGTTGATGCCCTAAAAGCAATTCCTTCCTTTTCTCCTTCTCGTGTTTGGCTTCTAATCTTTCTTCTTCTTCAAGAGTTACTTCATGAGTCTCTAGATTGCCAATGAGCTGCTCCATCCTCATTGTGGTGATATCATTAGCTTCTTCAATGGTTGTCACCTTTGGCTTGTATCTTGGAGGTAACGATCTAAGAATTTTGGACACTTGATCTTCCTCACTTATATACTTACCTAATGCACTACTGTTAACAATGGAAGAAAATCTTGCATACATTTCACTAATAGATTCATTAGGTAGCATACAAAATTGTTCAAACTTTTGTATAAGCATATTAATTTTAGTATTTTTAACTTGGGTAGTTCCTTCATGAGTTATGGAAAATTTATACCACATATCATAATCTGTATCACATGAAGATATTCTATTAAATTCACTTACTTAAATAGAATAATATAAAGTGCTTACCACCTTTGCATTTAATTGAACTTGTTTGACTGTATTTGGATACCATGTTGCATTTTCTATCGTGGGAAGTACATAGGGTGTAGATACCATCCTCCAAAGGTCCAAGCTAATCCATTGGAAGTAAACTTACATCCTTCTCTTCCAATAAGTTTAGTTTCTTACATCAAAGGGTGGTGGTTGGATCGCATAGGTTCCTTCAAGGTTGAGGTTGTGAAGTACACCATCCCCATTCTTCAAGACCTATTAGGGCTCCTTGGTGACCTGCTCTGATACCAATTGAAAGATCTAGAGGAGGTGAATAGATCTTTCTGGATAATTTAAAGTTAATTGAAACAATTAAAGCACTCAACCAATGAAGGAGGGAAAAATAAGGAAGACACTTTGGTTTAGAGTGGTTCCAACCTTTAAATCAAAGGTTTTCAGTCAACTACCCAATTATTTCCAATTGGGATTTTAAAAGTGATTTATTTTATTACCTTGCAAGGATGTTACATAAAATACAATAACCTTCCATGCTAAGTAGCCTTCACCTTGATGTAGCCTCAACCCCTTGAAGCAGCCTTCTTGAAGTAACCATGAGCATTACTTGGAGCACCCTTCACCACCTTGAAGTAGGTCCACTGTCTTGAGATAGCCTTCACTAGAAGTAGGCCCAACCTCCTTTGAAGCAGCCTTCTTGAAGTAATCTCAAGCACACCTTGGAGCAGCCTTCACTTTTTGAAGTAGCACCAAGCAACCTCCTTTCAACAGTCTCCACCCTAGGAGTAGTCAAGGAGAACAAAATATAATATGGTAGAAATAGATTGGAAGAAAAGAAAATGCTTATCCAATGAAGTACATTGCTTTGATCCTATATCAAGCATTTAAATCTCCTATCCACTTAGGATGGACGTGGTTATATGTTGTGGCTAGGAGATTGTAACTATAGGACACAACTCAAGAGCACAAGGATGAAGATGGCAAGTGAATTCTAGCTTTGTTGCTCTCAATAGTGAATGCTCAAGTGTAGCTTAGGTGCTTTAGGTATCCTAAGGCCACTCCTATTTATAGGAATGGTTTGCAAGTAACTAGGGATTTTCTAGGGAGTGTCTAGAGTGTTCTTAGTGCTTAACTATCCATTATGTGTACATTAGTTGGCTAGCAATTGCTAATTTGTTCGTGCTTGAAAAGAACAATCTAGAACCCTGCCCAGTCAACGATTTGGTCCACCGAACTGTATCTCAGTCGAGATTCTCTTCAACCAAGCCTGGGTTTAAAGAAAAAGTATTGCAACGTCTATTTCCAACTCACAACTACCAACCACTTAGTCTAACAGTCACAAGCTTTAGACTAAAGGGTTATAAGTGGATAGGGAAGATCTAACACTTGATTTATATGATGTCTAAGTACTTGTACATTATATCTTTGAACAAGTATTTACATTTGATTACAATCATGAAAACATAAATGATTAAGCATATGATCTTCAATTTGTGTTGATCTTTAATTATCCACTTGGCATGATCTCTTATTTCCTTGAACCCTAAAATACTCAAGTAGCACGTTAGATCCACACGAATGAAATGTTTTTCATCATCAAAACAAATGGTATGCTAATGTCCAATTTATCCAATATGACTCACTTTTGCTGATCACCATCATAGATTTGTCCTACTTCAAGCATTTGATAAACTGACTATATGATTCATTAAACATTTTGTAGAATTATATCCATGGTCAACTCTTAACCTAAGAGAAATCCCAGTCACTCCGCATGCCTAATAATATTTGATCACATGGGTCTACTAGATCTCCATCTGTCATTTTGCACTCATATAGCACTTTGGAAACAATATACCTTTCTTTCTTTACATGATTCTTAAATTGTGTTACCATCTTGAGAATGTCCATGCTTTCATGTTTTTCATGCAACTCATAGTTCATACGCAAAGCATGAGGTACTCAAATGTCTATGGCATTATTGGCATGCTTTCAGAAAGCATCAATTTCTTCCGTAGGCACATATGGTGGGTTCCTCTGGCACTGGCCTTGCAATATGAATGTTGTTGTGTTTGACATTAGGTTCTAAAGAGAAATATTGCAACTTTTTCAAAACATTTTTTATTTTCTTGATTTGATAAGTTAATGATATTAATTAGGAATTTAATTAATTATTGATCCCACCATTTTATTCAAATTGATAACCCTCGTGTATCAATTCAGAATATTACAACGTACAATCTTCTAGTGGGCCAAGATCCAAAATAATTAAGTCAATACCCAACCTATGTTGGCACTCATTACCAATTATTAAGGTAGGAAATAATTTCCAACTGCATCTCGTGCGACTCTTAGATAGATGATATGCACAACTTCTTGCCATAGTCATATGTATGCCTCTAGGCTTAAACGCTCTAAGAATCACTAGTTAAGCCTGACCCAATATCTAACACGATACATATGGACCCTGCGAAGGCAGAACCTACATATCTACCATCATAGTTCCACAAGATAAATGGCACACCACGCGATGATGTAACCTACACTTGGTCGATCAAGCTTTTCATGTGTGTTTCTAATGAAAAGTATCTTACACTTAATATTTTATTTAAGGGGTTTTGTATATATAAATACATATACTTTATTCAACCACTACACATATAGTATGAATCATATGCATGCTATATCCCACAAGAAAACCATGCAATGAAAAAAAAGTGATGATTATGGCCAGCCTAATATAATTCCTTGGAGCCACAATAAATTACCACAACCTAGGGTCCACATCACATGCAAAATCATGTTGTTGATGAAGATCTATGCTTGCCAATATAGGTTGATCAATTCAACATTTGAACTGATAGGCTTGCCTCCTGGTCGGTCGTATGGTCATCTCACTGGTCATCTGATTCATCTGTACACCATCTGTTGGCTCATCCAACTGATCGGTTGGGTAGACCATCCATCAGTTCGGCTCATCCTTCTGGTCCTCCTCGGTCCTCCAGCTGGTAGGCTCATCTCTAAGGGTTGGTCGGCATCGTCAGAACATCTTTCTTCTTCGTCATAATAGGAAAGAAACCTATCCTACTATTATATGATTTTCGAGAAACCTTGAGTTACATTCAAGGGGAGCAAGGGTAGGAAAGAATTAACTTTACATTGGGAAGATGAGATAGAGGCTCGGTACACAAATTGAGGTAAAATAGGATTATCCAACCACACAACCATTCACTAATAATAGGGGTTATTGGCCACAACCATTCTACATATCCACTATCAAAATTGGCTTTTAGAGTGACGCATGTAAATTGCATATATATATATATATATATATATATATATATATATATATATATATATATATATATATATATATATATATATATATATATATATATATAGAGAGAGAGAGAGAGAGAGAGAGTCTGTTTTCATTTCCCGCGTGGGTACTGTAGCGGGGCTACCCATTTAAGAAAATGCGGTGGCATGTATTGTAAATAATCCAAAAAAAAGCAAGGGTGCGCGACTTACAGAAGAAGCACATTCGCGACTCATTCTCCGCCAGTGATTCCCAAAATCTGCCGTCTTCCCACTCCAGAACTCCCGAATTCATCCACCTTGGTCTCCACTCCCCAACCCCAATAGCCGAATTCTTCAGCCTCTGGTCTGTACTTGCACTGCTGTGTGTGGCGTTCTTCTCCGCTGCAGCATTCACTGCAGTTTCCGCCGCAACTGCATTTGCCAGTCTCTGCCGCTGAGATCAAAATGGGGAAAACAAAGGTAAAAGCAAAGAAGGCAATAGGAAAGGGAAGTACAAAAATAACGGAAAGTGAAGATTTGTTGAGCAAGCACTATGAAGATGTGGACAACATGGTAGAAGATGTAGCTACAACCATACTGCAAGGACATGAAACGGGCAAGAGTATTGAAGAGCCGAGAAAAGAAAAGAAAGTTAAGAAGAATAGATACAACATTGAGAAAACTGACACTCTCCAGAAGACTGCTGGAGATGACAACACATCAGGGGAGAAACCAGCCGATGAGGTTACTGAGAAACAATTGGATGTAGTGCATGAAGAGATTGAAGAGCCAGAAACTGAAAACGAATCAGGGGAGAAACAAGTCGATGACGTTACTGACAAACAATTGGCTGTAGTGCATGAAGAGACTGAAGAGCAAGAAACAGAAGATGCTGAAGAAGTTGAACAGGATGAAGCAGAAGATCGCAAAAGAAACCAGAATAAGACTTTGGAACAAAAAATCAAGCAAAAAGGAAAAGCAAAAATTGCAGAAGAAGGTAATATTGATTATTTTTACACTTATATACGAATGTAATTATCCTGAAATGGTGCTGACAATAGAGTAACTTTGATCACAGTAATTATCCTAAAAAGTAACCTTGATCCAAGAAAAGTAACTAGATGAACCAACAAGTAACTATATCGACATGAAAGTAACTCTCTTGGATCAAAAAGTAACTGTTATACATCAAACAGTAACTTTGATCCAAGAAATGTAACTAAAGTAACTGGAAAGTAACCTTGATCCAAGAAAAGTAACTAGATGAACCAACAAGTAACTATATCGACATGAAAGTAACTCTCTGGATCAAAAAGTAACTATTATACATCAAATAGTAACTTTGATCCAAGAAACGTAACTAAAGTAACTGGAAAGTAACCTTGATCTAAGAAAAGTAACTAGATGAACCAACAAGTAACTATATCGACATGAAAGTAACTCTCTTGGATCAAAAAGTAACTGTTATACATCAAACAGTAACTTTGATCCAAGAAACGTAACTAAAGTAACTGGAAAGTAACCTTGATCCAAGAAAAGTAACTAGATGAACCAACAAGTAACTATATCGACATGAAAGTAACTCTCTTGGATCAAAAAGTAACTGTTATACATCAAACAGTAACTTTGATCCAAGTAACTAGATGAATCAACAAGTAACTATATCGACATGAAAGTAACTATGTGGTTCAAAGAGTAACTGCTACAGATCAAACAGTAACTTTGATCCAAGAAAGCTAAACCACATTTGCAAATGTGATACTGTACTATGTAACTCTGAAAAATGAATAGTAACTCTGAAAGTTAAAAAGTAACTACCTGAAAACAAGAGTAGATGTGACAGATAGAAAATAACATGTTGAACTGAAAAAGTAACACTGAAATCTAAAAAGTAACTAGACAAATTAACACAAACTTTTTCATATATATGCAGGTACAGGAAAGCTTTTCCATAGATGCTACATAAAAGGTTACAACAACATACAAAACAGCATGTTGTATAGCACTGATCAAATGAGGATGATGAAGTCAACCGCATTTGCAAATCTGATAGCCATGCCTCATCTTACTGTAGATGTAACTCTTTTAGAAGATCTGATAGAGAGATATGTTGAAGATGACAAGTTCATGTTAGCACCAGGTTTTGAGGTGAGGATGACTGTAGACGATGTAGGAGTGATACTAGGTTTTCCTAGTAAAGGTATGGATATAGTTCCACGAAAGCAATCACAGATTGTAAGAAAAATATGGGAGGATTTTGCTAATGCAACAAGAGGAAAAGATACAGTTGGTGAAAGTAGTAAGAAAATAAAAGAGAAGGATGTGTTACACAAGGAGAACTTGAGTAAACTCTGACAGGAATTTGCAAATAATGACTCTGAAGAAAACTACCAAAATATGTGTCGTGCATGGATGTTGCACTTGTTAGCAACATTCCTTTTACCAGACACTAGCTATTGTGCCCCCATTTACCTTCTACATTATTTAGATGATGTAACTACTATAGGGCAGTTAAACTGGGCAAACTTAGTGCACGGGAGCATATTCAAGAAAATGAAAGTTTTAAGTGAGAATATAAGTATGAGGAGAAGAGGGGAAACAAGCAAAAGAACACTCTACACAACTGGATGTGTAATGTGCTTGTGTGTAAGTGACACATTTCATAGTTACTTTGGTTACATTAAACAACCATATATGAACATTTAAAACATGGATTTATACTTTTCTTGTCAACACAGGTCTGGGCTTATGAGTTAACAGGGATAGCAGAGCCTACATTCTTTGAAGCAAAACCACGAATAAAAAGATGGGCAACTCCTGTTAAGATGGTGAAAGATTTTAAAAGTTTGGACAATGACAATGTAAGAATCAGTGTGGGTAAAGTGAAAATAAATATGCCAAATAATATAAAAGCTTTATAATAAATTGATAGCTTTTGTGCACAGGTTTCTACTAACTCGATGAACTAACAACTAACTATATCGACATGAAAGTAACTCTCTGGATGAAAAAGTAACTCTATTGACAAAGAAGTAACATGTGTGATGTATAACGTAACTTATTAAATCGGGAAAGTAACTCATCCAACAAGAAAGTAACTTGTGCGATGTATAACATAACTTATTGAATCGGGAAAGTAACTCAACAAACGAAAAAGTAACTATGTAAACACCAACAAAAGTAACCTTCGAAAATATGTAACTTATCAAAAATAGTAGAATGTTTGTAAACTCTACTGTGCATCTTTGCAACACCAAGAAAAGTAACTCAACAAATGAAAAAGTAACTATGTAAACACCAACAAAAGTAACCTTCGAAAATCTATAACTTATCAAAAACAGTAGAAAATCTGCATAACTTATCAAAAACAGTAGAATGTCGGTAGACTCTAGTGTGCATCTTTGCAACACCAAGAAAAGTAACCTTCAAAAATCTGTAACTTATCAAAAACAGTAGAAAATCTGCATAACTTATCAAAAATAGTAGAATGTCTGCAGACTCTAGTGTGCATCTTTGCAAAGATAAGTCCTTACAAAACGGAACACAGATCACTGCTACCCTCATTTCACCCTTTCACCAAGAGATCTCATTTCTCCCTTTCATCCAGTGCTCTCATTTATTTGCAGCACCAACACGAACAACCTACCTTCTTCACAGCCAAATTCTTCACAAACTACCTTCTTCACAGCCTACCATGGAGCCGTTCATCCAGCCCATCAACTACACCATTTACGACAAGACAATGGAATCCATTCAACTTCCTATAGAATGGAACCATCTCCATTTTCACATTAATCCAGGCAAGACCACCTTCCTAATCGGAAACCAGTCTTTCCAGATAACCCTTATGCAAAATAAAAATGGGTCACTTTCAACTGCTAAGGGCTGGAAAAGGATGATCGCACAACTCAGTCTTTGCAAAGGTTGGATCATCTACCTCAAGACAACTGATCACCAGACCATCACAACATGGATCACAGATAAGTTCTTAGAAACACCAAATGAGCTTATTCCACTCTTCAGAATGCCTGGCGACGAAGTATACTCTAGATCGGAGGACTCTGTAGATCATCTCTTCGTTAGGGACATATACCAAGCAGCACCGGGATCAGCTGTAAATCCCGTTCAGGTTGACTCATCCACAACAGCGGACACCTCAACATCTACAGAAGACACTGCTTCTTCGTCTGTCCAGCGTTCCTTTCACAAATAGAAGTCTGAATGCATAAGACACTGCTTCTTCGCAGAAGGCAGATCAGCTGTTTATGATTATGGTTTGTTACTTTTTGTTTGACATTTGAACATATGGGTTCATCAGTTCTGTGGGTATATAGTTATGTTTTGTTGCTTTGTGTTTGGCATTTGGACACTATCAGTTTAATATTAGTTGAATGTTCGTATAACTTTAGCTAGCTGTTGTTGTTATGTTGTGTTTGGCATTTGGACACTCAGTTATAGTACATCAGTAACTCTGTGGTACAACAAGTAACTGCTACACATCAAACAGTAACTTTGATTCAAGAAAAGTAACTAGATGAACTAACAAGTAACTATATCGACATGAAAGTAACTATGTGGTTCAAAGAGTAACTTCTACAGATCAAACAGTAACTTTGATCCAAGAAGAGTAACTAGATGAACTAACAAGTAACTATATCGACATGAAAGTAACTTTGTGGTTCAAAGAGTAACTGCTACAGATCAAACAGTAACTTTGATCCAAGAAGAGAAACTAGATGAACTAACAAGTAACTATATCGACATGAAAGTAACTCTGTGGTTCAAAGAGTAACTGCTACAGATCAAACAGTAACTTTGATCCAAGAAGAGTAACTAGATGAACTAACAAGTAACTATATCGACATGAAAGTAACTATGTGGTTCAAAGAGTAACTGCTACAGATCAAATCTCCCAGTTATGCCTGTTCTTCAGTGCGGTCGTGGTATTATCAAGGATGAAGATAATAAAGATTTGTATTTCTATTTATAAAATAATTCAATTACATCAGAATCAGGGAAGTAACTGGTGCACACAAAATGTAACGGGTGCACACAAAACGTAACTGGTGCACACAAAACGTAACTAGTGCACACAAAACGTAACTGGTGCACACAAAACGTTTGATTTAGATAAAAATAGTAACTCTGAGCTGCAAAAAGTAACCTTCCAAAATACAAGTAAGTTATTGATTTAGGAATAACATATCACACAAAAAACAAATTTTTATATGAGACTAATTAAGAAGTATGATCCTAATATAAAGGAAATATGAGACTAATTAAGAAATACATATATAACATATAATTGGAAAAACATATCACACAACAAACAAATTTTGGATGATCTTTATAAAAGATTTAAATTGGATACAATTGAAGCTACACAGTACATCTTGGCCATTGCAATTACATCAGAATTTGACATGTCTCACCCACTAAACAATTGGATACCATTATATTCAAATATCAATTACAACTGTCACACAGTACATCTTGGCCATTACAATTACATCAGAATTTGACATGACTCACACACTAAACAATTGGATACCATTATAGTAAAACTAGTGAATAAATCAACTTCAATAACAACATTGTCAGCAGTAGCAGAAAATTCGTAGCTTCATGAAGCACAACAGGAAGACCATAGCAGACCATAGCAGCAGTAACATCAAATCCGCAACTTCAGTAAGCCATACGACCCACAGTAGACCACAGAAGCTGAATTCAAACACACACCTATTTCTTTAATGGGCAGTTTCTGCTGTCATGGTTAACATCATATTGTAAACAATTCTTACACTATCTCATTTTAGATTGAGAAATTTCAACTCCAAATTTAATCCACACATCAATAGATCTAGGTCTACCTTTAGTTTTACAAACACTGGGAATATGGACCTTGACAGCAGAAGAAGAAGCTGTATTCGAACCAGTTACACCAACATCATCAACATCTAATTCCAACAGCTCCTTTCGCAAAACAATGAGTTTTTCAAGACACATATCTATAGTGTTGTTCCTACATGCTATATTAACAATAGAATTGCAA